>VZQC01011963.1:1161943-1202998 GCA_009823505.1 Rhizomys pruinosus
CCAGCCCCAGGCAACAAGTCCTCTACTTCTATTCCTGCTTTTTCTTGGCATATTAAAAGTTGTATGTGCGGGTTTTTTTTTCCATTTTATTTGCTTTTCTCTATTCAGGTTGATTTTTAACTATATCCAGGTTTTTCTGGGACAGGGTCTCACACAGTCCAGGCTGGCCTCAAACTCATTATGTAGCTGAGGATGTCTCAGGCTCCTGATCACCCTGCCTCCGCTAGCTCACTGAACACAGCAATCTTGGATTTTTGCATTTCTTTTCTCGGTTGGATGGTACTTCATTCTGTGAAAATGTCATATTTCATTTTCCCATTCGCCAGTTAGTGGACTTTTAGGGTTTTTGTTATTGGGCCATAATGAACCACGTTGCTGGTGTGAATATTCAGATACAAGTCTTGTATGGACATCATTTCATTGTTCTTAATGGAGTCCCAAGAGTGGAACAGCTGAGTCATAGGGAAAATCTATAAGTTGATTGACTTGTTAAGAAACTGACAAACGGGTTCCCAAGCAGATATGTGTTACCTTCTGCCAGCAATGCAAGAGGCCATCTCTCCAGCTTGCCAACACTTGTGATTGTCTTTAATGATGGCCAATGTAGAGAGTGCAAGGCTCTCTACTTTATGACTATAAGTTCTATTTTCCTAATGGCATAGAACTTGGTTGGTGGAGATAGGGCCTCACTAGGTAGTCCAAGTTGGCCTGGAACTCACTATGTAGCCTAGGCAGGGCTGAAACTTTATTTCTCCTTCCTGCACATCCCAGGTATTAGGATTATAGAACTGGGCCCAGTAGCCTGGCTGAAGCATCTTTTACATGCCTGTTGGTTGTCTGTGTGTCTTCCTTGGTGAAGCATCTATTTCCATTTTCTGCCTACTTTTTAATGAGATTGTTTGTCTTATTGAGTTATAAATGATTTTTATTATTCTGGATGGGAGGCCTCTATCAGCTGTGTAATTCAAAAATCTTTTGAGTTATTTGTCAAACCTGTGACTTGCCCTTTCTATTTTAAATAATGTCTTTTGAAGCATGGAGGCTTAAATTTTTCTGAAGTCCAATTTATTTCTCTTTCTTGGATATTTCTAGTGAAATGTCTTCTTATTTAAGAAAAAAAAAATGTTCTCCATGGGTTTTGCCCCTGTAGCCTTGGTGGGAACCAAGGTACATCCAGAATGAGTGGTAAGAGTTTAATACTCATCAGTTTATTTAAAAAGATCAGGCTCGGGCTGGAGAGATGGCCTAGCAGCGGTTAAGAGCGCTGACTGCTCTTGCAGAGGACCTGGGTTTGATCCCCAGCACCCACATGGCAGCTGAGAACTGTCTGTAACTCCAATTCCAGGAGAACTCCAGTTCCAGGGGAATCCGACACCCTCTTCTGACCTCCACGGCATTGCACTACACGGGTGCACAAACTGGCATGCAGATAGTACATTCACACACATACAAAATAAATAAATAAAAGTTTTTAAAAAGTTATATAAAAAAGATCAGGCTCTTCAATGAAGTGAGGGAAATAAAGGGAGAGGGTGGGTCAGGGTCAGTCAGCACTGTCTGTCATGGTTTATAAGCAAGGCCATCAAACTCTACTTTAGAAACAGAACACTTTTCTCTTGTTATCACAGCAGCACGTCGTCCGCCAGCCTCAAGGCCTCTGTTACAGACACAACACACTCTATGGCCTGTATGTTTAAACCTAGTTGAGCTCCGGCCAGGTGGCTGGGGTGCAAGACTTTCCCGCATGCCCCCTCTGGGGCACCATCCCGTTGGTTGCTTCATCAGGATGTCGGGGGAACAAAGGAGCTGGTTAGGCCACAGGCCTGTGAAGGACTGGACCAGGAGGTGGCACTGCCTGTGTCTCCTGCATTTGCAGTTCAATCAGATTCATAAAACCAGTACAGGGTGTATATGATATGACATTGACATGTCATGGAGTGTCACAGCATGATCTATGTGGCATGATACAGGATTTGATATGATATATATTGTGATGCAGGATTTAATATATGTGATGTGGTATGACATGGCATAGCATGATATGACATACATAGTATGATATATGTCATAGTGTGGCATGGCATGATATGACCTATTGTATGGTATGACATATGGTTGGTAGGGTATGATATATGGTACTATATAACAATATAATATTTTATTGTAATATGGCATGGCATACCATAACATAATATAACATATGGCATGGCATGATATGGTGATAGTACATATGATATATGGTATATCACAGTAAGATTGGCATGATATCATTTGATATGGATATGTGACACAACATGAATGTGTGATATATGGTATGTGATATATGGCACATGGTGTGATAGGATATGGTGTGATACAGCATAATATTGATACATTCACCTAGAAAGAGAAATCAATAAAAGCATAACTGCAGAAGTAGAAACCTAAATCAAAACCGCAGATGGATAATAAGGCAAAAGGAAGCAACACAAACCTATCAGTCATAACCTTAAATATTAATGGACTAAATTCCCCAATCAAAAGACATAGACTGGGAGACTGGATTAGGAAACAGAATCCATCGATATGCTGTCTACAAGAAACACATCTTACCTTCAAGGACAGGCACCACCTTAAAGTGAAGGGATGGAAAAAAATATTCCAAGCAAATGGTACCAAAAAGAAAGCAGGTGTTGCTATTTTAATATCGGATAAAATAGACTTCAAAGTAAAAGAAATCAGAAGAGACAAAGAAGGCCATTACATTTTCATCAAAGGAACAATCCACCAAGAAGATTTCACAATTATGAATATATATGCCCCAAATTCTGGTGCACCAAACTTTATAAAGACAATTCTCCAGGACCACAAGTCACAGACTAACCCCAGCACACTCATAGTGGGAGATTTCAATACCCCACTGAGTCCTTTGGATAGGTCAACAGGACAAAAAATAAACAGAGAGACATCTGAACTGAACGATATGATACACCAAATGGACCTCATAGACCTCTACCGAACATTCCATCCTAATACCAGAGAATACACTTTCTACTCAGCACCCCACGGAACATTCTCCAAAATCGACCACATCCTGGGACACAGAAGAAACCTCTACAAATACAAAAAGATTGAAATAATTTCATGCATCCTGTCAGACCACAGTGCAATGAAGCTCAACATCAACACCAGGACAAGCCCTCCTGCCTACAAGAACACATGGAGACTAAACAACACACTCTTGAATAATGAATGGGTCAAGGAAGAGATAAAGAAAGAAATAAAAACATTCCTGGAACTGAATGACAATGACAATACAACACAACAAAACTTATGGGATACCTTAAAAGCAGTCCTAAGAGGGAAATTTATAGCCCTGGGTGCCTACATTAGAAAAACAGAAAGAGCACAAGTGAATGATCTAACACTACAGCTAAAAGCACTTGAGAGGCAACAACAGATGAACCCTAAACGCAACAGACAGGAAGAAATAACAAAAATCAGAGCAGAAATCAATGAAATAGAAACAAAGAAAACAATACAAAAAATCAATGAAGCCAAAAGTTGGTTCTTTGAAAGAATAAACAAGATAGACAGACCTCTAGCCCAGTTAACAAAAAGAAAGAAGGAACAACTCCAAATCAATACAATCTGTGATGAAAAGGGAAATATCACAACGGACAAGGAAAAGATCAAGAAAATTATATGGGAATATTACAAGAACCTATATTCTACCAAGTTTGAAAATCTAGAAGAAATGGATGAATATCTGAAATCTTGGGAATCACCAAAGCTTGGCCAAGAGGAGACCAGCAGCTTAAACAGACCCATAACATATGAAGAAATAGAGGATGTAGTAAGAAGCCTCCCAACTAAAAAAAGCCCAGGCCCAGACGGTTTCACAGCAGAATTCTATAAAACATTTCAAAAAGACCTACAACCATTATTTCTGAAACTGTTTAGAAGTATACAATCAGAGGGAATTCTCCCAAATTCCTTCTATGAAGCCAACATCACTCTATTACCAAAACCAGGCAAAGATACAACTAAAAAGGAGAATTATAGACCCATCTCCCTCATGAACACAGATGCCAAAATTCTAAACAGAATACTGGCAAATCGCATACAGACCCACATCAAGAAGATCATCCATCATGACCAAGTTGGATTCATACCAGAGATGCAGGGATGGTTCAACATACGAAAATCAATAAACATCATCAAACACATAAACGGAATCAAAGACAAAAACCACACCATCATCTCAATTGATGCTGAAAAAGCCTTTGACAAAATCCAGCATCCCTTCATGCTTAAAGTCCTAGAAGGAATTGGATTGGAGGGATCATTCCTCAATGTAATCAAAGCCATATACAGGAAACCCACAGCCAATATCATCCTAAATGGGGAAATGACGGAAACATTCCCTTTAAAGGTAGGAACTCGGCAAGGCTGCCCCCTATCACCACTCCTCTTCAATATAGTGCTTGAAACACTTGCTAGAGCAATAAGGCAAGAAAAGGATATTAAAGGAGTACTAATTGGAAAAGAGGAAGTCAAACTATCCCTATTTGCTGATGATATGATTGTTTACTTAAGAGATGCAAAAAACTCCACCAGAAAACTCCTAGAAACGATTAACAGCTTCAGCAAAGTGGCAGGATACAAAATTAACCTTAGAAAATCAATGGCCTTTCTTTACACCAAGAACAAGCAACTGGAGAAAGAATTCAAAGAGACCTTCCCACTCACAATAGCCTCAAAAACAATAAGATACCTAGGAACAAACCTAACCAAAGACACCAAAGACCTCTACAACAAAAATTTTAAACCCTTAAAGAAAGAAATTGAAGAAGACCTCAGAAGATGGAAAAACCTCCCATGCTCATGGATTGGGAAAATTAACATTGTAAAAATGTCCATTTTACCAAAACTCTTGTATAGATTTAATGCAATCCCAATCAAAATCCCCAAGAGTTTCTTCACAGGCTTGGAAACAAAAGTTCTTAAATTCATTTGGAGAAACAAAAGACCCCGAATAGCCAAATCAATCCTGAGTGAAAAGAGCTACACAGGAGGGATCTCTATACCAGATTTTAAACTATACTACAGGGCTATAGTCATAAAAACAGCCTGGTACTGGCACAAAAACAGACCTGTTGACCAATGGAACAAAACCGAAGATCCAAATCTGAGCACATACAATTTCAGCCATCTCATATTTGACAAGGGGGCCAAGAAACCACAATGGAGAAAAGACAGCATCTTCAGCAAGTGGTGTTGGCAAAACTGGATCACCACTTGTAGAAGAATGAAATTAAACCCCTACCTCTCACCCTGTACAAAAGTCAACTCCAGATGGATTAAAGACCTCAACGTGAAACCCCAAACTCTGAAGGTGATAGAAGAAAAAGTTGGCAGCAGACTACAAGACATAGGCGTAGGAAAAGACTTCCTAAATCAGACAGCAGCTGCACAAGAATTAAGGTCGACAATTGACAAATGGGACCTCATCAAACTCAAAAGCTTCTGTACATCAAAAGAAACAATCAAGGAAGTGAAGAGAAATCCCACAGAGTGGGAGGAAACCTTCACTGCAGATACATCTGACAAAGCATTGATTTCCAGAATATATAAACTACTCAAAAAACAAAGAAAAAAGAAAACAAATGACCCGCTCAATAGATGGAGCAAAGAACTGAACAGAGACTTCACAAGCGAGGAATTAGAGATGTCTGAGAAACACCTCAAGAACTGCTCAACATCACTAATCATTAAGGAAATGCAAATGAAAACCACTTTAAGATATCATCTTACTCCAATAAGACTGGCTAGGATCAAGAAAACAAATGATACCAAGTGCTGGAGAGGTTGTGGGGAAAGGGGAACACTCATCCACTGCTGGTGGGAATGTAAACTCGTACAGCCACTATGGAAAGCAGTGTGGAGAACCCTTGGAAGACTTGGAATGAACTTGCCACCCGACCCAGCCATACCACTCCTGGGCATGTACCCTCAAGACTTACGCCACCACAGAGATACATGCACGGCCATGTTTATTGCAGCTCTCTTCACAATAGCAAGGAGCTGGAACCAACCTAAATGCCCCTCAACTGACGAGTGGATAGAGAAAATGTGGTACATCTACACAATGGAGTTCTATGCAGCAGTAAAGAAAGACGACATCACGAGCTTTGCAGGAAAATGGCTGGAGCTAGAGGACATCATGCTGAGTGAAGTAACACAGTCCCAGAAAAACAAACGACGAATGGTATCCCTCATCTGTGGATGCTAGTGCCAATTACCCAATTGTAAGTATTTCTTGTATAGGGCCCCCTGAGCTTTTGTCCAAAGCAGTTGGTCATAACGCATTTTGGAAACAACAACAACAACAGAAAAGACTGCATCAAAGAACTGACTGAAACAGTGAACTTCTGCTCAAAACAGTCAACTTCCCCATGAAAAATATTGAGAATGACTAAGAGATGGAAAGCATGTCTGGCAGAATGCATGAGTTCTGGCGGGGTGGGGGAATGAGCGGGAACATGGGTCTAGATTTGTTAAAAATAAATAAATAAATAAATTTATGTGAAAAAAAAGAAAAAATAAATAAATTAGAATCTTGAAAAAAATATATTGATACATGATATGGCATGATATAGCATAGGAAATAATATATGCTAGGTGAGAGATGGTAAGGAATATGATACTGTGTGGCAAGGTACAGTATGATACAATTGTGATGTCACAGTGTAGCACTGCATGATATAGGACCTGTGATATGACATAGTATATCATATGTATAAATATGATATAATATGATAATGGGATGATAAGATATATACTGTAGTATGGTATATAGTATGGATTGATATGATATGGTATAGTATGATATATGGTGTGGTATGCAACTTCACATGGTATGATATGATGTGTATGCTATGGTATATGATATAGTATGATGAAGTATGACATACATTTGATATATATGATATGGTATTTCATATGATATAGATATGCTATGGCATGACATAGCCTATGATGTAGTTATCTGATATGATATGCTATGATATATTGTATAATGTGGCATGATAATGATATATGATATAATGTGGCAAGGTATATGATACAATATGATATCATGGTATGGCATTGCATGATATAACATGTGGCATTATATAGTATGATATATTATATGCATAAATATGATACATGGTATGATCTGATATGATACATAGTATAATATAATATGGCATATGATATGGTATGACATATGGTATGGTATCCAGTTTCATATGGTATCATCTATGATAGGGTATGGTATACTATATGATTACAGGGTATGACATGACATGCTAGGTATATAATATATAATATACAATGTGACATACATATGACCATATGATACGGTATATCATATGGTCATATGGTACCTATTTGATATGATGTGCTATGATGTGATATGCTATGGTATGCTATGGTATATAATATGATATAGTATGATGTGATGTGATTGATATGTGTGCTGGTGAGTTTTTGTCAAGTTGACAGAGTCACTTGGGAAGAGAGCAGCTCATTTGAGGAGTTTCCTCTATCAGACAGGCCTGTGGCATGTCTGTGGGGTGTTTTCTTGATTGCCGGCTGATGCAGAAAGCCCAGCTCCCTCTGAAGCACCATCCTTGGACAGCTGGACTGTGCAAGGAAAGCAGCTGAGAAGCCCAGGGAAGCAAATGGTGAGCAGTGTCCCTCTGCTGCACTCTGCTTCGGCACTGCCTCCAGGTTCCCACCTGGATTCCCTCCGTGAGGACTGCTACCTGTACCTGTGATGACCGCAACCTAGGACTGTAACCTGTGCCTGTGATGACTACTACCTGCGCCTGTGATGACTGTGACCTAGGACTGTAACCTGTGCCTGTGATGACTACTACCTGCGCCTGTGATGGCCATGACCTAGGACCATAGCCTGTGCCTGTGATGATGACTACTACCTGTGCCTGTGATGATGACTACTACTTGTGCCTGTGATGACCGTGACCTAGGACCATAACCTGTGCCTGTGATGATGACTACTACTTGTGCCTGTGATGATGACTACTACTTGTGCCTGTGATGATGACTACTACTTGTGCCTGTGATGACTATGACCTAGGACCATAACCTGTGCCTGTGATGATGACTACTACTTGTGCCTGTGACAACTATGACCTGTGCCTGTGACAACTGTGACCTGTGCCTGTGATGATGACTACTACTTGTGCCTGTGATGACCATGACCTAGAACCGTAACCTGTGCCTGTGATGATCACTACTACTTGTGCCTGTGATGACCATGACCTAAGACTGTAACCTGTGCCTGTGATGATGACTACTACTTGTGCCTGTGATGATGACTACTACCTGTGCCTGTGACAACTATGCCCTGTGCCTGTGATGATGACTACTACCTGTGCCTGTGACAACTGTGACCTGTGCCTGTGATGATCTTTCCTCCCCAAGGTAGCTCTGCTCAGTGTTTTATCACAGCAACAGAAAGCAAGTAGGATGGTGTGGCACATGTATCATGTGATACTATATGGTGTAGATATGACCTATGATGTGATGTAGTGTAGGATGCTATATGTGACATATTAGCTATAACATATATGATATCACATGATAGAGATATATCACAATTCATTGATATGATATATATGCATAGTACAGTGTGATACAGTATTGTATGATATGATATGATATGATATGATATGATGTTACCTAATAGCTGTGCTATGGTATATGATATAACAGCTATACCACATGGTTATGATATGATACAGTAAGATATGATATGGTTTGGCATGATATAGTGACATGAGAAATGCTATGATGATACTGCTCCCTACCATAAGCTCTGCAGTAGACACAGCCATGTGCTCACTCACTTTCTCTGTCACAGGAATTATTTCAAAGTGCAGTCAGGGTGCTCCACTGAGCAGTGTGAGTACACTCAGAGGCCTTCCTGGAGTAGGAGTGGCAGCACTCTGTTCTGAAGTGGAGTGTTATAGGTATTTGGTTATTTATTTATTCACTCCTTTGAAATCCACAAAGTGTAGATGCCACTGCTGTCAGCTACATGACAGAAGATTCCAAATGGCTCACAAGGGGGAAGCTACTCAACCAGGATTCAACCTTCTGTTTAGACCCCAAGTCCCTTGCTGATAGCTGTGTTTGATAGAGAGTCTAAGACTGAAGATCAAACAGGATGGAAAAGAGTCCCATCAAGGTGGATTGGCAATCTCTGCACTGCTCTGTGCCTACCAGGAATGTTCTACATGCTTTACATGCTTCTGTTTACTTGTTCCCCACAGTAACACCACAAAGGGTGAACTATGGTTATCTTCACTTTTAACAGTGACAACACCGAGGACAGAGAGACTAGCTCCAGCAGTGACAACCCTGGGGACACTAGCTCCTGCTGCCTGAGATCCCAGCCAGTGAATGATAGGAGCCAGGGAGACCATTCTCTGAGGACAGGCCTTCTCCACAGTGCTGTGCTGGGCTTCTCAAAAGAAAAGAGCACAGACAGGGCTGGAAGAGGCCACAAAGAAGAAAAGTGTGTGGTAGGGAGTGAGTCAGGTACTCAGCATGTGGAGAAGGGCTGGGTGGCTGAGGACATGTGTGAGGTTCTGGTGGAAGAAATTCTGCCACAGATCTCTCTCCAGCCCCTTCCTATCCACTGTCATCAGCATGACTGTGTGTTTTTAAATACTGTACACTCCCTAGCTTCCTTGAAGGAACATAGGAAAGGAACCCTATGCTTCTGTCACTGCCCAGGACAGGCACATGGAAGGCACCAGTGCTTGCTTATGAACAGAATAAAGGAATGAGCAAAGTCAGGAAAGGGTGGTGAACCAACAATGAGTTCTGCAGGAATTCAGAAAACACCCAAGATTCCTCAAGGGTAGCTTTATATAGCAGTTGGAACTGGACAAGCCCAGAGTTTTTAAAATAGATATCACATTAATCCTAAGTCTTACGTGTTTTCACATCTTGGGTCTATGAACTTAGACACATATTTTAATCAACAGTGTATGTAAATTTAATTAGTATTTTATTACATTTATTTACATGGGGGCACACATGTGGAGACATACTTACAGAGGTCACGGAGCCTCCCTCCACCACATGAGCTTCAAGGATCAAATTCAAGTTGTCAGGGTTGGCAGCAAATGGCCTTTCCCACTGAACCATCTCTACAGCCCTTTAATTAGTACTTTTGTATCTTAAATTATAAACAAAACAACAGTTCATTTTAGACTTGAAGGTGCCCTAGGTTCAATGAACTAAAAAGCCCAAAAGTAAACTGATGTCTGGCACTTGTCTGACTGGAGATGTCACTTGCTGGGAAACAAATGGGGGGACAGGAAGAGACCCAGGAGCATCCTCAGGACAGGCACATTCTAGACTGATCCAAGGCAGCAGGGAAGCAGAGCATATTGCTCCCATAGAGAGGGAAAGAAGTACGTGGTTGTCACAGTGCCTGCAGGATCGAAGGGAACAAAAGGGACATGGGGACAGGAATCCACCAGCAGGCTTCCTCATGTGAGCTGACGAGAGGATGCTGCACGTCACTGGCTGTGGGGAATTCTGCCCCACAACCTGGCCTGGCCAAGCTATTTGCCTAATCTCAGACCTTTGGCCTTAAGGCGCCAACACTGTCCTGCTATGGCCGTATAGATTCTACCTGCTGGGGACTTGAACACACCCTGAGACAGGATTCATAGACTGGTGGCTAAACTGTAAGCCTCTGTCTGGTCTAACCCAGCTGGCTACTGATACACACTTCCCAGGCTGGTGGACTGGCAGACCGACCCTTATCCAGCCGATACCCTCTAGCATTCACCACAAGCACCAAGCCTAAAGGGCTTAACTTACACACAGAAATTAACAGACAGGGGACCCTCTTTGATGGTAAAAGAGAATCTGTTTATTTGTTCACAGTACTTTCGTTATAGAAGCAGTGACATCATCTCTCTGCGCCCACTTTCAGACCCCCTGCCTCATGTTCTGTAAATATCACAAGTCCTGGTTATCATGAATTTAATCCCAGGGGTTTGTCTCATAGGGTTTGTTGATACAAGCAAATTTCACCTAGGGGCAGGTTTTGGTGTAAACAACAGACACTTAACCACAATGCAGCGGCAGGTGGCATCTTTCTACCTACAGAAGTGACCAGACTCAGCAAGCACAAGGATCAGTCAGAAGAGATGCAGTCAGGGCAGCCCAGGAGAGAAGGCAAACACAGCTAGGCAGGGAGCAATGGAGTCACCCACACTCTAAGCTAGTTACACCATCTTACCCTGCCGGGTCCTCATTAGTGAAATGAGAGGTTCAGGATGGAGGGACCCACAGAACCCTCTAAGTTCTGTAGTGTGACCATTATTCCAGATGGGGGGTGGCAGTGGCCTGCTCTAGGTTGCACACAGGGATGTGGAAGGTGGGAATCGACGTGAGATGTGCTCTGAGGAAGAATACTATGTGCTCAGCTGTAGTGGAGGAAGGATACAGGGAAAGTCAACGCAGTGCGCCTAGAGAGGGTGGAGAAGCAGGGCGGGGCCAGGAGCCTGGTGGATGCTGCACTGAAGACCAGCCAGAATCCAATCTTCATTTAGCTAAATGCCCATTCTGGCTGCACTAGAGAGATCTGGGGAAGGCGAGACAGAAAACAAGCCACAGAAAACCACTGTGGAAATCCAGATGAACGGTGCTTTCTCGGCAGCCTAGTAGCAGGAAGATGTGACCAGCGTGAGAAGACAGAAGCAGCTTGGCGAGGACCTAATGGTGAGGGCAAGGTCTGGTAATTACAGTAAATAATGACACACCGAGTGCACACTCCTCCTTCGCCCTTCCCACGGCTCTGAACTACTTACTGTCTCATTTCATTTTGTAACACAGCTCCTCACACCCACCCACCTGCCAGCTCACCTGCCCTCCCCCTTCATGTCCTGGGGCTCTGAGCTGACCACCAGATAAGACATCAAGTTTTATGGACCCTTTTCTGCTCCTTCAGCTGTTCATTACACCAGTACGTCCTTTGTCCTCATTTGAGCTCAAATCCTCTGATAAAGCCAAAGAAACAACACCCATCCCATGTCCCACCCTCAGCAGTCACTGTCTTGTGCATCCATGGTGTCTCCTGAAAAGCAGGGCCAAGTGGAAGAGACTGGTGAAGCAAAGCTATCTCACACTGCGTCTCCAGTGGAGTTTAGAGCACAGGATGCTTTAGGAATTCCAGGGGTGGGGAGACCCTCACAAAGGAACGAGAGGCCACACTACAGCTCATGTCCAGTGGCTGGACCCCAGCTGGCCACTGGTGCTGCATACCGAGTGAGCTCACCTAGAGGTGAGGTCTGCAGCCCTGGGGGATCGATCACACCTTCTATAATTTTCAATGTGAAAAGGAAATTTAACACAAAGATCTTTGATAAAAATACATCTCAATCGTTTTGCATGTATCACACCCTTAAAAAGCTTACACTTACCATTTGTATATTAATGTTCTTGAAAAAGACATCCATAGCAATTACTCAAATAAAAAGACTTTTAATGTACATTACTCAAAGGTATTTTGATTAACATAAAGCATTTTTATGTCTTCTCATTTTTGATTACCCATGAAATAAAATTGTAATTTTTTTTTCTTTAAGAACCTATTTTGGAAGGAAATCCTAATTAAAAATCTATACATTTAATGTAAAATTTCATAGCTTAATTAAACTTCTATATTATAACTCTAATGAATGTTGTTTAATAAATATTATTTTAAAGTTTTATGAAACATTTAGTAGATACAAAGATATCAATTTAATTGGTTTTAAGGAGTTAAAAGTACCTATTTCTGGGCTGGAGAGATAGCTCAGCAGTTATCTTGGTTGGTCTTGCAGAGGACCCAGGTTCAATTCCCAGTACCCATGCAGCAGCTAACAACTGTCCATAACTCCAGTTATAGGGGATCTGATGCCCTCTTCTGACCTCCTCCAGCATTGTACAACACAGGTCCACTTATGTATATGCAGACAATACATTCATACACAAAAAATATATATAATAAATTTTAAAAATATATTTCAAATAAAGAAAAGAAAAATGTGAGGGGGTGGTGCACACCCTTGATCCCAATCTCTGTGAGATCCAGGCCAGCCTGAGGCTATAAAGCTACCCTATCTCAAAAAAAATTTTTAATAAAAAAATAATAAAATAAAAGTACCTGTTTATAAGGCAGTATGGATTTATCATATCTTATAAGTTCCCAAACACTCAAATTCACAGCTATGCACGAACATCTTAATGCAGACTTGTCAAAATAAAAAGCACAAAGCACAATTTGACACTCAATAAGAAACAAAGGGGAAAACGGTTGAAGTGGCTGCAGGTCCGTAGCTTAGTCGAGTTTTGAATTCCAAGTGGATTGAATTTTGTTATGTGCTGTCTGTCCTAATGCAGAATGATGTACAACCAATTACATAAAATCAGTTCTAAACACACATGACACAATTGCATTAACAAAATAAGATATTTTTTTCTCCATCTTTGAGGGACCAAGGCTAATCCTTGAGGATCTGTAAGGCTGTTTTTCTTTCTGATGGACTGTTTTTGGGGGCACCTTCAGGCATACCAGGTAGTTTGTGAGGAGTTGGTTCTTCCTGTTAGATCTTGGTTGGTGAACTGAAATGATGATAAGAGGATGCTAGGTTTGGAAGCTGGGGGAAGTGGAAGTCAGTCTTCGAGAAGTTAGGGAAGGCATGAGTAAGATCAAAACACGTGATATGAAATTCTCAGAGAATTAATAAAATAATTTTAAGAGAAATTCTTCCACTAGAATAGCTATTTGGATTAGGAAATTCTAGGAATAATCTTTGGTCTGTAAAGGAAAACAGAGCAGTAGCATCACAGGAGGAAGAAAATATTACCCATGTACAAAGGCATCAAGAAAATAGCTGCTTGTGCTACAAGGCACGTAAAATGGGTTTTGAGAAGTCATAATGAAGAAAGAGAAAAATCTAGACAGGCGACAGATTTGAACATTTATTTACTTATTTATTTATTTATTGTGTGTATGTGTGTGTGCATTAATTTACGTGCATCTTGTGTGTGCATCTTGTGCCTGAAGAAGCCAGAATAGGGTGTCAGAGCTCCTGTAGCTGGAGTTATGAACTGGCAGCTATGAACTGCCCAGTGTGGGTGCTGGAAACCAAACCCAGGTTCTCCGTAAAAGCAGTAAGCAGTCTTATCCACTGAGCCATATATCCAGCCCCTAAGAGACAAGTTTTGACATGGTCAATTAGTGTGTTCGACTTGCCCAGAAGTGTCCTTTTAACTGCATGTCCATATAGGACCTTCCGTGTACAGTCATAAGCTCAAGTTAAGTTTTGGCTGTTACTAGTAAATGAGAATGACTACTCAGAGAAACTTCCTAGTTCCTTGCATTGTTGAAGGTCCCTGATTGGAAAGGGGAGACAGACTGCAATTGCTCCTGAGGGTTCAGGGACCTCCCTTATTAACAGTTGGATTGAGGTTCTACTCCTGCTATGCCACCATAGGGCTGGGTTCCCTTTTATCCTTTCTTTGTAAAGCCTCTCACTCTAGTACAGAGTCATGAAAGTCTTCAGACCATTTCCCTTGAGTCTTACAAAAATACATCCAGCTGAAGCATGATGTTATAATTTTAGCTTCCATCCTTCAGCAAAAAAAAAAAAAAAAAAAATCCCATAACCCAGCATGTGTTGAGGCCACACAGAGTCACAGCAAATTATTAGCATCTTTTTTCTTTAAATTCCCAAGATATGCTATTATACTTCTTGAGGCTGTGGTAGAGTGTGGATTCCAAAGGACACTCCTATGTAGACACAAATTCCCTCACCCTGCATCTCCAAGTAGATCTGATGGGTGGGAGTTTCTCCTCTTGGTTTAACCCAGTCATCCCTGGGTGAGGGTCAGGATAGCCATAGAAGAATGAGAAATGCTGGTTTGAGTTCCAGACTCTTCTAAACTTACCCCTTTCCTAAGCAGGGTTTCAATGAATCACTTGGGTATGCACCCACTCAGCCCTCTGGATTAAAACCCACATTATTGGGATAATAGCCCATGCTACAAGCATCTTGGAGATTATTTCTTTACCTCAGTGGATAAGCTCTTTCTCCTAAGAAACTTTAAAAAAATTCTTGAGCTAGCCAGGCATAGTGGCACACCCCTTTAATCCAGAGGAGGCTAAGGCAGCAGATCTCTGTGAGTTTAACAGTAGCTTGGTCTACATAACAAGTTCCAGGACAGGTGTGGCTACAGGAAGACCAAAAAGAAAATCATCTTGAGCTAGTAAACATCTAGGTTCAGAAAAGAGCTCAATTTATGAAAGGCTTTGACTTTTTCATTGTTTCAAATCACCATTCAGATTAAAAGTATAAATTGGTGAAAATTTTTTCCCTTTGGGTCTCATGTTCAAGGGAATGTATTTTTACCTAGGAAATTAAGTCCATATCCTCACAGACAGTACTGACTACAGAAAATGAGCACAGAGAATGATAGCAGTTAGGTTGTGATCAAACAGAAGTCAACAAGGCACAGGAGAGAAAAATGGTAAGACACTGAGCTCTGCAAGGCATGTAGTTGACTTCCTGTTTGTCTAGGCTGTGGGATAAGGCTCTGAGCTTTAAATCCCTCCCTGCCAGGACAAGTCTGAGCACAGGCAGAGGAGGAGTTCCTGGAAGCTGCTAGTGGATGGGGAAGCTTTTTTTTTTAGGGGTATAGCCACCAGTAAATTGCCTGTGATCTAGTGATTAAACACACACACACATACAAACACATACACACACACACACACACACACACACATACACATACACACGGAGGAGGAAAAGGAGAAAAAGGAGGAGGAGGAGGAAGAGGAGGAGAAGGAAGGAAGAAAGGAAGGCACTGCAGGAGGTAGTCATTGGCTACTGATCAGGAAAGGACATTCAAAAACTGCCTGCCTATGTGTTGTGGTCCTTCTCAACTGCATGCACACTCTTTGTCCACTGTCTTCCCTCACATGTGTGTACTGGGGCTTTCCTCATGCATGTTCTGTTACATGTCACACGGTGGGAAAGGGTTCCATCTATGCGATCTTGTTGCCTCTCTCGCTCCACATCCCAACTTCTCCTTCCCAGTCTCACTGACTGCCCTCTCCAAATAGACTAGACATATCCACATCTTTATCTCAAGTCTGGTTCTGGGAGAACCCAGGCAAAAGCACCTTCCAAACATCTCTCTACTCATCTGCCCTGCATGATAAAAATAAACATTTTCAAGGGAATGACCCACATCTCGAAGCTATATTGCCTCTCTCTCATTGCATTTATACTGTTTTTATTCCTCTCTTGAGACAGTTATTTGAAGTAGTTTTGAATGACCTTGGCATAGGCTACAGCCTTGGAGGTATAGACTGTTCACATAAAGTGCTGATTCCTCCGTGTTGTGTTCACTGTTTAGGATTCAACAAGAAAACTTCTTAGCACTTCTCCTGCACTTAATCAAAAGCAGGTCAGTGAAGCATATTCCCCAGTCATAAACTCCACCCATCGTAAAATCAATCTTCCTGAATGGTTCAGTCTGGCACCTGTGGCAACAGCTTGGTAGCTGCTCCAGTGCCCACATCTGCACTCCCAGCAGGGTCCAGGAAGCTCGTTTCCTCGTGCCCTGGGATACCTGCTGTTGGCCTGTTTGCACAGGCATAGGAGCTGGGAAGCAGCTCTACCAGGCAAGGCAAACAGGTGGCTAAAGGCTCTCAGGTTGTTTGGTTGCTATGCCAGGAGAGACGAACAGGGCATGCCTGCTCAGACACCCCTTACCAAGAATACCTTTTCTTTATCCAGGAAAGTGGCTCTGATTGACAGGTATTTGGGTAAGAGGAGGGTTTGGTACTGCTTTTTCTTACTTCTTTTAACTTGTAGACTTGACTTTTTCATTCCATTTGTGCTAATAGGAATGAATAGACTAGGGGAAATGGCTTTTTAAGTTCAAATCCAGCTATCACAGCAAAGCATCAAAGTTACATACCAAGGAAACTGTCCCACCCACGGAAGTGATAGTTGTACAATAGGTTATTTAGGACATGTCTCATAAAGGAAGACAGGTAGGGGCTGGAGAGACAGCTCAATTATGAGGACCGGAGTTTGGATCCCGGCATCCAAATTGGGCATGATGCCAGTTCAAGGGATCTGAAGCCCTCTTCCAGCCTTCACAGCATCTGCACATACAAGCACGTATACTCACAGGGTCACACATGTCAGGTAGAGAACTGGTACAGTGGCAGTCATTGCTTCTAGATAGTTCAGGGGGCCAAGGGAATGGGAAAATGTATGGTAAGTAAACAGTCAACAGTAATATGCTTGGGGTGGGGCAGGCACTGAAAGACAGAGGCCCAGGAAGTCAGGCATGAGATACCTGCACAGCCCTGTCCTCTACCTCTCCCCTTACAAGGTCCAATGTAGACAATGCTCAACTCAACCAACTTAGATGCTGAGGTCTACAGACAGAATAAACCTATGTCCAAGTCCCTGGCAAGACCCTTCACCATCGCCAGCTTGAACCTATTCTGCATATCACTTGTTATGAACAATCACAGAAGTAGAGAGAAAAGTACATTCCTGGGTAAGCTCGGGAAGCAGAGACAAAGGTCGGAATGTGGGATTTCCAAAAGGTGCAAAACCATGATGAGAATCTGATCACCAAGGCCCGTGGGAGCGTGAGCACTGTGTCAGTTACTTCTCTGTTGTGATAAATACCATGACTTGTTGACAAAAGCATTTATTTGAGGCTATGGTTCCAGAGAGATAAGACCCATCATGACAGGGAGGCATGGTGGCAGGAGGGGGTAGCTAAGAGCACACATCATCTTTACCAGCACACAGGAAGCAAGGTGAACTGGAAGTAGAGTTATAAACTCTCAGAGCCTGTCGCCAGTGATATACTTCCTCCAACAAGGTCTTGTACACACTGAGAGAGGCAGGGCAGCAAGCATAGGAAGCAGGCTGAACACATTTCCTCTGCATACAGGAAGTAGAGAGCCAGAACAGGAAGTGTGGGAAGGCAATACATTCTCTAAGTATTCAGCCAGTGATGTGTTTCTTCTGTCAGGGCTCCACATCTTAAAGGTCCCATAACATCCCCAAACAGTCCCCCAACAGGAGCCCAAGTGTTCAGACACATGAGCCTGTGGGGACAGTCCTCATTCAAACCATAGAGGCTTTCGCCATGACCACAAGGAAAACAGACTGGGTGTTGTAAATGTCAGGCATCCATTCCTCACAGTCCCACGGGGCTGCAGGATGGGCAGTCCAGGCGCAGGTGCCAGTATACCAGGCTTCTGAAAAGAGCTTTTTCCCTGGCTCTCAGATGACTACCTTCTGATATTTACTAAAATATTTTTGTCCTAACAACAGAATAGGGATTCAGAAGTCAGATTGTGTTGAGTTGCAGAAACATTTATAAATGTGAACTTTCTGTGCACCTGGATTCTGCAGTCTGCAATGTTCACACACACAGACACACAGACACACACACACACATACACGCACACGCACACACACACACACATGCACACACACACACACACACACACACACACACACACACACACACACACACATCTTAACCTAAGTCAGCTTCACTAAATCCTGGGAAATGTATTTAGCCCTTAAAACTTAATTTTCCAAACTTATTCAGCCATTAAATATTTATTGAATATATAAACCATTATGCCACTTTGGAACATGATAGGTGAAAAAGCCTGATCTTTTCTCTATTACCTTCTCCTCTGTTTGCCTTCAAAAACAGAAGAGTGATTTAGGGGCTGGAGAGGCGGCTCAGTGGCTCAGAACGTCTGCTGCTCTTCTAGAGGACCAGACAGATTTAGGACTGACGTAGGGCAGCTTGGAACTGTCTGGAACTCCAGCTCCAGGCGATCCAGCATCCTCTTCTGGACTCGGAGGCACCTGGACTCAAGGGCACATGCCTTCACACAGCACCACATGCATACATGTAAATGAAAAAAAGAATCTTTTTAAAAAATATTTACTGGCAGCTTTCCATTATTATGACTTCAGGCTTTGTTTAGACACACTGTCTCTTAGATTGAGCTTGAGAGAAAAATCAAATTTGGAAATGTGTGGAAAAATCAAAATTAGAAATGACAAATATGTGTCAAACTTGGAAGTCATGGACATTCACATTATCTGTCATTTCCACTCACAGAAAATTGTCTACCTCAAATGTCTATATGTGCCTACATCTAAATCCATAAAGATAGAAGTAAAGACAAATCATCTCAGTGCCTCTTCCACTCTGCTGTCATTTGCTCTTTGACAATAAAGCAATGAAACCAAATGTATAATTTTTAAATGTTAGAACACAAATAAATAGTAGAAAATATGCTTAAAGCCTCTCCCAACATGTCCTCCTTTCTTTTTATTGTTCACTGACTTCATTCTCTCATTTCCCTTTTTGCATTGTCTCCCCAAATTCCAAAGAATTAGCCTGAGACAAGAGTTTGGAAAGAGAGGGCAAGAAAAAAAGAACCTGTTTTTGTTTAAAGATTTCTTTTTTAAATTATGTGTGTCTGTGTTGGGTGTGTGGATGCAACTGCAGGTACCTGAGGAGACCAGAAGATGGCGCCAGACCCATTGGTGCTGGAGCTACATGGGATTGTGCACTGCCCAACCTGGGTGTTGGGGATTGAACCCAGGTCCACTGCAAGAGCAGCTAATGCTCACACTCTAGGGCCCAGAGGATCAGTTTTCTTTTATTCCTAATTGTTATAGTCTTCTTTTTTCTCTTTATTATTGTTATTGAACTTTTTCCATAAATCACTGCCCTTTCCATGTCCCCCACCCCACCTGAGTCCCTGCACTCTGCCGTATATGTCTTGCCATCTTTTTCTGAGTCTTTCCAGAGTTTTTTTTTCCAGTTCTTTTGGTGTTGTTCTAACTTGTATTGCTTCAATATATATACATATATATATATATACATAGTTATAAATATATACATACATACACATATCACTTGAATTGGAAGCCTTTTTTTCTAAAAGATGTCATGTTTTCCTTAAGGAAGTGCTCAAAGGTTCTTCTTTGGCAAGCCCAAACAACCATCAATCCTGCACTTGTGCTCCACACTGGGGTCTTTCCCTCCCATGATCCCCCAAATGAAGTTCAGTAAGCACACATCCTGTCTTGATCCCCCTGTATTGGCCTCTATGATACAGCCCAGGTAGTCCAACAATGGCAGTCTACACTCTGACAAGGCTAAAATCCCCTTAGATGCTTAGTCTACAAGCTGGATGTCTCAGCAGTCCCCATCTGGCATTGAAGGTTTGGAGGATTCTTGGATATGAGTCTTCAGTCCATATTGAAGGGTTAAAAAGCTGTGTCTCATGTCTTTGAAGGATGGCAAAAGCAGTGGCAGCCACAGAGTAGATGCACTTGCCAGTAAGAATTGAAGACAGGCAAAATAACACTGCTCTCTCTTTTTTTCTTTTTTCTTTTTACTATGATCTCAAGTTCTATGTCTGCAGTACCTTTCTCTGGTCTTATTGATTGTTTATTTCTGGCTGTGCTTTTCTTTTGGATGCTTAAGGCACAGTTAGCCCAGATCAACCAAGGTTTTTGTTTTCTTGAGGTCAGTTGAGGATCTGATCCTCAGGGGTCTCTCAGGGGTTTGGGGGGGTGGGAACCCCTTGCTCCTTTCAGCTTTTCATTTACCAGTTCCATCCACTAGAGGACAAAATCAGGTCTTGCTAGACTAGGCTTCCTTTTCTGAATCATGAGCAGACTTTCCTCTCTTTAGACTGGACACTGGCTGAAGTCCCATTAGTGGATCTCCAAGACCTCCCTGAACAGGAAGACTGGTGACCCACATTTGCAGGACATTTCAAGAAATACCCCCATGCGTAATCCCCTAAGACTTGGTTGATCTCTGAGGGCAAGGAACAAAGTTATCCCTTAGGTCCCTTGGCCAAATTGGTATGGATGTTAAGTATGGTCATTAAGCACCCAGAAAGGCTAAGTTGCACCAGCCTGTTACATTGCACCTATATTAAAATTGTATCTTTTGAAAACAAACTGTATGTTATTTCCATATCATATTTCTTGATTCACATTTTTCTATTTTAATTTTATATTACTCTAAAAGATGCATATATACCCTCCATCATATACCAAAACTCCAAGGTCTGAAAATAAATGGTAGGTTAATTCTAGAACCTGTTTAGGCATTCACAATACAAGAGCACAGTTGTTTTCAGATCATGAGGAATATAACATTAATGTTGCTCAGTTTGTCTTACAACTAGGTACTTGGTACTAGCACCCACAGATGATTCCTCTTTTGTTTTCCTGGGACTGTGCTACTTCACTTAACATAATATCTTCAAGTTCCATCCATTTGCCTGCAGATTTCATTATGTCATCTTTCTTTACTGCTGCATAGGACTCCATTGTGTAGATGTACCACATTTTCTCTATCCACTCTTTGGTTGAGGGGCACTTGGGTTGGTTCCAGCTCTTCGCTACTGTGAAGAGAGCTCCTGGCTGACACACCGGTCTGCACCCTCCACTCCAGCTGCTCTGGCAGCCGCCAGCAGCCTCTGTTTGAACCTCAGCTGCCAGAATCCTCCTGGCTGACACCAGGATCAATTTTCAAAACAACTTCAGCTCCTTTCTTCCCTTGTCTTCTGACCTGCATACACTGCACAGGCTTAGAGTATGTACAGTACATGGCCTGGCCCCTTTCCCACACTTGACTCTTTTTCCCTTTGTTTCCCAACTGTTGCTACCCAGTAGCATGTAGTATAATTGACACTCCATTTTAAGTATATGAATCTCCCACTGGAATCTAAGTATAAAGACTAAGTACTTTTCTTCCCTTTTTTTGAGACAGGGTCTCCCTGTAGCCTAGCTGGCCTGGAACTCTCTATATAGACCAGGCTGGCCTTGAACTCACAGAGACCTGCCTGCCTCTGCCTCCCGAGTGCTGGGATTAAAGGCATGTGACACCACACTGGACAATTTTTCTTTTTTTTAATTCAACATTATACTCCAGGAGCATAGTTTTAAAAAACTAGTATATATCGGGCCCTCAGTCATGGAAGATTTTTCTCTCTCCTTCAAGTATAATCGACATTTTTGCTGGGTAAAGTATTCTGGGTTGGCATCCGTAGTCCCTTAACACTGGGAATGCTTTGCTCCATGTTCTTCTTGCTATCATGGTTTGAGGCAAGAAGTCAGTTGTAATTCTGATGGGTTTCCCTTTGTATGTGACTTGTTTTTCTTTTGTAGCCCTCAGAATTTTGTCTTTGTTTTGGGCATCTAGCGTTTTAACTATGATATGGCGTGGGGTGTTTCTTTTCTGATCTTGTCTATTTGGGGTCCTATGTGCTTCTTGTATTTGTATGGGCTTGTCTATTTTTAGTTTGGGGAAATTTTCATCTATTATTCTGTGGAAGTATTGCTCAATACTATTCTCTTGAGATTTTCTCCTTCCTATGATATGGACATTTGACCTTTTCATAGGTAACTATTTCCTGGTTGTTACTTTTGTGTATTTTTAAATTTTTCATAATCTTATTTGAGCTTTTTAATTGCTCTGTTTATCTTCCAGATATGTATTCTTTGTTCTGCTTCTCATTCTAATTCTGAGGCTTTTTTTTCCTTTCTTTTGCTTGAATGTGTGTTCTAATTCCTTTTTGTTTCATCCTGTGTTTTTCTTTAGTACTTCCATTTCCTTTTGAGCTTCTCAATCTCTTCTTGATGCTTCTCAATTCTTCTTGGTGCTCCTTACTTCATTGGTTGGCTTCCTTTTCCAGTGTTTCTACTTCCTTAGAGTTGCTTTTTTTCTCCCTCTAGTTCTTTCTGGAGTTTCTGGTCTGTTCCTTTAGTTCTTCTCGAAGTTTGTCATTGTATCCCTCTACCCTCTAGGTCCTTTTTGGTTTTCCATTCTCTCTCTCTTTAGTTCTCTGAATTCCTCTTTTGTTCTTTAATTTCTCTGCATAGGTCTGCAAGTTATTCCTCTAAGATCTTTTCCTGGGTCTCCTCAAGGGGTTCCCATTGTACTGGTCTCCTATAGGTTTGGTAAGCTTGGTGCTGGATATCCTGTGCCTTTCCCATGTTGTCCCTTCGTCTTTCCCTGGCATTGGGCTTCCCTTTGTGGTTTAGATCACAAATAGCAGATGGTTTTGCTTTCCTCCTTCCGATGCTTTTTTTTTTTCCCTTTCCTCCTCCTTGGTTATGGAGTATGGATTGTCTACTTTTCAATTTTGTTCCTATATTGGATATTGGAAGCCAAAGCCCTCTTCTTGTTCTGAAGGTTCTCCAAAAAAAAAAGAGTCCACTTGGATTCTCACCGATGGCGCGCGCGGGGGTGGGGGTGGGGGGGATATGCCTGATCTAGCCTGCCCACAGGTGCAGCCCACAGGCCCTGTCCCGAATCTCCCGACCCTCTGACTGGGCGCCCGGGTCCCGCCCAAAAGGCCTCAGACCCGGAAAGAACCCAGCTCCAAAGCTGCTTGCCCAGGTGACTTCCAGGCAGCCTGCCCAAAGGTGCAGCCGCACTGGCCACTGTCCCGAATCTCGGGACCCTCTTGCCCAGTGCCTGGGTCCCGCCCAAAAGAGATCCTACAATTTCTAATGGCAGTAGAAAACTTGTGTGAAATTATCTGGAGTTGATTTAGTTGATTTAAAAGAGGACAATGGCGTGGTGGCGCACACCTTTAATCCTAGCACTTGGGAGGCAAGCGACAGGGCGGATTCTGTGGAGTCAAGGCCAGCCTGGTCTACAGAAGTGAGCTTCCAGGGACAGCTGGGGCTACAGGGAGACCCCGCTTTCGAAAAAGACAAAAAAAAAAAAAAAATGAAAAAAAAAAAATAGGACAATGGAGATTCCATTCTCCTTTCCTAGTTTGCTCATACTATATTGAATAGACATTTAAGAATATGTTTATGAACCCTTCCTGAGCTTTCTGGCCCTGGAAACAAAATCACACTTACAGTAAGGAAAAGACAAGATAACCAGGCATTAATTTTGGATAGCCAAAGAGCTATTAAACTTAGCCTCAAAGACAGTTTATCATGAAGCCTGTGGATGATCAATTCTTTTAAAAAAGTAGCTGGGCATAGTGGCACATGCCTTTAATCCTAGCACTTGGGAGGCAGAGGCAGGCAGATCTTTCTGATTTCAAGGCCAGCCTGGTCTACAGAGTGAATTCCAGAACACCTGGGGCTACAGGGAGACCCTGTCTCAAAAAAGAGCAAAAATAAAATTCATTTCATGCTCTAAAAAAATAATAATCTATATGTGGCTTTGAATTGATATTTTACCTACATTCTCGTGTTTATTGACAAATTACACATAGTTCAGCTGTTAAGCCAGTTTTTTTTAAATAAACCTTCATATCTTGAAGTCAAAACTTCAAGAGATCACAGATTCAGGGCTGCTGAGTGCATTCTTGGAGGGTGTAGAATACGATTAAGAAGTCAAAAATCACATACACTTTGGTGTGAATTCCTCAGCCTCCAGTTACTTGAGTGAACTGCAGCAAGTATCACAACATCTCACCATGAGAAAAATGTTAGTCCTTAACTTGTAGAACCGTTGAAGGGTCTGGTGTGATACAAAGACAGCAATCAGCACATCCAGCTCTGTCCTCACCAAACATCAGCTGTTAATAAAATCCTGCTGCTTTATCAGGAAGCACACACTGGAATCCTATTCCTGACAATGAATCATGTCACCCAGAAAAGCTGGGACTTTGTACACGATAAATCTGGGTTACACCAATAGGGAAAAATATAAGCCAAATATTGGTTTCTTGGGTTTTAAATTGGAAGTTAAAAAAAGAACAAATTCATTTCAACATTTTCTCCCAAAGTCAAAATTAATTTTGCTTTGGGTTTTGCAAATCCCTCCTTTAATTGTTTAAACATCTGTAATTGAAAGTGGAATGAAACATACAATTTTTTTCCCCTAGAGACAAGGGGACACTAAAGACTGAGGCCATCTACTCACACCTAGCATAAAGACATAATGGGAAAAATGGAATTTCAAACACATTAGCTAGAATCAGCTCACCAGCCTTGATGGCTTTGATATACCATTAATTTTAAAAGTGGATAGGAATTAGATCTCACCTCTTCTGCCTTTGATCTCTCCTTACCTTTTGAAGTTACAATTTTAAATTGTTGACAAAAATCAGTGAGCTGTAGACACATACCACAGATAAGCATTTCAAATTGGGTATTTCTTCATTTTATGCGCACATACTGTTAAGAACTAATTTTATGATAACATCTCCCTTTTAGTCTGGGATGATGGGAGAGAACCGTTTTCAGCTGAGTGGTCATGAGCATAGGGTGTGTGTAAAGGAAAACCACACTTTCCTCCTTCCTCCCCACAAACCCTGAAACCTGTTCCCACCCCTGTAAAACTAGGTGAACCATGTGACAGGTTCCCCAGGAGAATACAGGAGAAACGAGACTGCGTCAGTGCCCTGTGAGATAGTACCTGACTTTGCTTCAACAGTTAAGGAGACACAGTCCACCAGAGCAGCTGGGGTGGCTCTTGTCCATAGCAGCACAGCTGGATCACAACTTATAGGATCAAGAAGAAGAGAACTTGGCCTCAAACCACAAGCAGATATCGCCTTCAACGATATCCCACATGTAGCGATCCATAGTCCCAAGGCCCCACAAAAGCACCAACAGCTGAAAACCAAGTTCAGTCACACGAGCAAGTAGGCACCTTTCATATCCAAACCTTAACAGTCCAACTGTCCTTCCCTCCAAACCCCACCAAGATAATCATGCTCTGACAAGGATGCATTAGGATTCCAGCACGAGATCACAGTCCTTCATTGAGACACTGAGAAGCACCACAGGCCTTCTTTCTACTCTTGCTTTTTTTACCCAGAAATCAACCCTGAATGGGGATAACACTTCTATATATATTTTCTGTCTTATCCAGTGTTTTCTATTATTTTCTGTCAAAATAATAATCACCCTTATCTATTTTTAAAAATTTATATGTATGAGTGTATTGCTTGCATGTATATAAGTGCACCCATGTCATGCAATGCCTGTGGCCAGAAGATGTTGGACTCCCTGGAACTGGAGTTATGGATGATTGTTAGTGCTTCCATGGATGCTGGGAATTGAACCTAGGTCCCCTGCAAGAGCAGCCAGTGCTCTTAACCACTGAGCCATCTCTCCATCCCCTCCATTATCTACTTTTTCACTATCCACCAACTCTCTTTATGTAAAAACACCTACACCACATATATCTATTCATCCTTTAAAGCCTTAGTAAAATCAGGCTTAATGTTATTGCTGATAAGCAGTGGGTCATATTGAAAACTTTGTAATGTGAACTTCAAGTTTGTGGAAATGACCATTGTCTGGAAGGCTGAGCTGGTAGCATGCTAGAATGAGATTTTGGCTCAATGAAATAGTGATCTGTATTAATCCTAGCGTGCTTTTCTGT
The DNA here is from genome assembly GCA_009823505.1 of Rhizomys pruinosus. Taxonomy (NCBI): domain Eukaryota; kingdom Metazoa; phylum Chordata; class Mammalia; order Rodentia; family Spalacidae; genus Rhizomys; species Rhizomys pruinosus. The sequence goes on from VZQC01011963.1 coordinate 1,188,464, forward strand.
TCCTGCGATAAACACCATGGCCAAAAACAACTTGGGAGGGAAAATTGGTTACAGTCCATCATGAGGACTAGAAAGCAGGAACCTGCAGGCAGAAACTGAAACAGAGACCCTGAAGGAAAGCTGCTGATTGGCTCGCTTCCCTGGCGTGCTCAGCTGCCTTTCTCCTACAGTCTAGACACAGCTCCCTGAGGATGGCACTGGGCCCTCCTACATCAATTAACAATCAAGAGAATGGGCCACAGATGTGCCCACAGATCAGTCTGATGGAGGAGACCCCTCAGCTGAGGTATGTCCCTCCTCCCAGGTATGTCTAGGTTTGTGTCAAGTGGACAAAAGCTAACCATCGCAGTATTTAAGAAAGAACAAATGTGGACTCTCCAGGTCAACCACAGATTTGCATCATGGTTCCAGGACTACCCATTAAAGAAGATACCTGTCCAGTGGCTAAAACTAAGCTTACTCAAAAGCAGAGTACCTAAAGACAACATCAACTACAACCATTTACATACCAGGTTAAGATGTAGCAATACCAAGAGAAATCAGCAAAAAGGTACCACAGTGTATATTCTAGCAAAGAAGCAGGAATTAAGCCACTACTAAGTACATAAGGAGCTATGGAGGAAACCACAGAGAACTACACAGGCAACAGAAGCCTCTAAGCTGGTATGAAGGCCAGCGGAGCCTTCCAGTGTACTGCAAAACTTAACCACAGTGAGCACTCCTGTGTCCCAGCTTTTGAACAATTGAAGGAACAACGCAACAAAGAAGCAATGATCACCTTCTAATTTCTAGAATTTAACATTGTTCTAGTTTGTCTTTAATGGCTGTGACAAAACACTCTGACCAGTAACAACATTGCAATCAGCTGGGTGAAGCTCAGTGGTAGAGTCCTTGGCCAGCATGCACCAGGCCCAGGGGTCCAGCCTCAGCAGTGTAAGCAAATAAAAGGTACAAGGATATTGTCAATGACAGTAATGCACTGAGGGCTGTTCTAGTTTGCTTTCAATTGCTGTGACAAATCACTCTGACCAATACCAACTTGGGGAAGAAAGGGTTTATGAGGTTTATATCTCCAGATATAAGATCACAGTTCATCACTGAGGTAGCCCAAGCCAGGATCCTGGAGGCAGGAACTGAGGCACAGACTGTGGAGGAATGCTGCTTACTGGCTTGCTCCCCTGGCCCCATGCTCAACCTGCTTTATTATACAATATAGAACAACCTGCCCTGGGGTGGTACCACCCACTGTGGGCTGGGGCCTCCCACATCAATCTACAATCAAGAAAATACCCCACAGACATGGCCACAGTCCAGTACAATGGAGGCAGTTCCCCAAATGAGACTCCCTCAACCCAGGTGTGTCAAGTTGACACTAAATCTATGCAGTCCAAACGAACACCAAAGAGACCCATTGTCTACCTACAGGATTAAATATATTCATGCATGTAGGCCACATGGGGCTAGGGCAGAGCTGGGTGGGGGATGGCCAGGCATTCAGTTTTACCCTCCATGTGAATCAAGCATACATAATAAAAAACAAAGAGGGAAGTCAAGTCCCTCCAGCAGCAGAACCCTCACTGAGCAAGACCATCGGGAGCTGGGTAAGTAGGAGCTTGGTGTATGTAATAACTCTCCAGCTCTTTCTTCAAGTCCTGTTGCTCTATTTACCAAAATAACCATCATTCTGGAAGGAGCCTCCAGCTACCCCAGGGCTTCTACTTTCCATGAACACCATAGCAGAATAGCTCAGAACTTAATAAATACTAGATGCATGAAAAGGTCTTCTTACCACATGTCGGTAATTGCAGAAAAGCAACAGGACTGGGAGGACATTTCAAATGACTCCTAATCATGTGCTTTCCCTAGGCAGACTCCCCTGTCTAATCTAGCTGCTTAAAACTCAGCACGTTAGAGTAAGCAACACTCATTGAAAAGCTGCTGGTGAATGTTTTCAACTAATGCTTCTCCCTCTACTTTATGAAAAATAGAGGAATATTTTCTTCTAGAAATCTCAGAAGATAAAAACACATAGAGGAGATTTTGAGTATTTCAAAACACCCTGTGTTTCTGCTCTGTGCCCTTATGACAAACTCAGAATTTCATCTGGTACATCTTCTATGTATATTTGGAAGCAGAGCTGCACAGTGGTGCTTGATGTCAGAGGGCATACGGTCCAGAAAGATTTACTTGGTGAATAAAGTGAATAAGACTGCAACAAACAACTGTGCTATTATATTGTAGAATCCCTTAAAAAAATAAGCAAATAAAGGAAGAAAAAAAAAGACTGCAACAACTGTCAGCCAAGAGGCAAGATGCGAATCATGGGACTAGAAAGGCTGATTTTGGCATTATTGAGCAGATGTTCACCACTAGGTGTTACGGCATTATGCTCAGACATTGCTCACCTCTGAGTAGGTATGGGATTTATATTCTATAAACATTTAAAAAATTCCTCCCACCAAGTGTGGTGGCACAGGCCTTTAATCTCAGCACTCAGGAGGCAGAGGCAGACTGAGCTCTGAGTTCAAGGCCAGCCTGGTCTACATAGTGAGTTCAAGGCCAACTGGGGCTATCCAGGGCTACAGAAAGACCTACTCTCAAAAGACCAAAAAATAAATAAATAAAAAACCCTTCCTCCCAAATATAGATTCTTAACATTTTTCTGACCAGTATCATTTACATGAGTGATTTTAAGAAAAACAATTGCAATTCATAGACATTTGGGGAAATGATCTGACTGGCAGGTATATCATTGTTTCTATTTTAAAATTGCTGTTGCAAGTCTTATCCTCTGATTGGGTAGTCATGAAAAGATGAAACATCCCATCTCATTTTCTTTTGAGTGGAAAAATAAAATGACAAGGGCATAATTAGTCCAAAGGTTAAAAAAACTATATGTATTAGCTTATTTAAATTAGCATTGATCAAGTCAAGTATCATAAGTGATTAATTTTGTGTAAAATATCGAATGCTAAATTGCAGCCAGATTTTCAAAAGTTGGAAGTAAAAGTAGGAAATAACGTTGGAGTCAATTGATCAAAAAGTAAAAGAAAAAAAAAGCCAAAATTGACGAGAAAATATTTCCGGGGGCGGGGGGGGGGGGGACTAGAGTTACAGTGTTTGTAGCTCTTGCAGAGTGCCTGTGTTCAGTCCCAGAACCTCAGTCCGGTGACTCATAACTGCCTATAATTCCAATTCAGGGGATCTGACAGCTTCTTTTGGTCTCCACGTGCACCCACACATACAGGACATACACACACAGACACATTCAATAAAATAAATTAATAAGATTTCAAGGGTTACTGTCTTGTAAAAGTGACAGGATCCCTTCTGTAAATTGAGGAGAAAATTCATATTTCTATTTCATATATTCTTTAATTTACTTATTTTTATTTTATGTGTATGAGTGTATTACCTGCATGTAAGTGCACTCATGTCATGCAATGCAAAAGGTTTATATTTCAAAGCAATTCACAAAATGGAAACTGGGGTGGTTTTAATAGTTTCAGAAATGTCCTAGACGTCCTAAGTACCGTTGTTAAAGCCCAGAACAAGTGATAGAAGCAGCTGCATGAAGAGACAATGGCATGTCTCTTTGTGCTTCTCAGAATCTCCCCACATTCCAGCTTTGCCCTCCACCAGCCTGAGCGAGGCTCCACTGCACCTGTCCTGAGCACTGACTCCATCTGCTGCAGCACCATCCCCCAGCACTGACCCTTCTGCTCTGGAGGCCATTGGAATATTCTACCTGCCTTCAGATGAGCAAAGCCAAGATTCTACCTGTCCCTGTCACAACACGGTTCAGGGGGATCCTGAATCTGACCTGTCTACCTCCCCCACCCCCACATCCTTCCAGTCTGCTCTCTGGAGCTCCCAGTTCAGCAGCAGCCTACCCCTCTCCCAGTGCTCCCTGCTGGTGGTGATGTACACTGTCTACACACACCAGACATGCAATGAACACCCGAGTTCAGCCCCAGATTGGCCTCTTATACTCTTTAAGCAGAGTACTTAACTCTCTAGGCTCTAATTTCCCCATTCATAATATAGGGATAAAAACAGTCCGGTCTTCAGAGACCTTGTAATGAGGATTAAATGAATATATTTAAAGTGATAGAAAAGTTCCTGGCATAGCTCCTGCCTTCTCCACCCTGATCTTGACAAGCTGAGGGGAGCTGCCCTTTCCCTGAAGTTCTAACCAGGGTCTCTCCCCATCACTTCCTGTACTAGTGAGACTGGGGAGAAGGAGTGCAAGTCTTCACTGCAACCCTACATCTTCCCTCCCCAGTCATCTACTCTAGACTTGAAGTCTATGCATGAAGCCATGCTACTACCCTCCTGTGAGGGCTAATTCTGGGTGTTAACTAGACTGGATCTGGATTAACTAAAATGAGAGAGAGACCTTCTGATTGGATCATTTGAAGTTGGAAGACCCACCCTAAGTGTGGGTGTTACCTTCTGATGGCAGCTGGGATAACAGGCCATGGCGGAAGGAATACAGGGAGCTCCATGATCAACCTTAATGAGCAAGTATCAGTAAGTAGAACAGCGTCTCCTCTTGCTTCCATCGTCTAAGATTTAGTGCTTTACTCTGTATCAAGTTTGAAAAATAATTTTGCAAAAGAAAGTGTACAATTTTTTTAGGAGAGGGAAAATGAATTTCCAGCTGGGGTGAACAATAAATGAAAACAGATACTGGGAGGAAACTATGGGCCATGGGTGGAAATCTGTGTACGTGGGAAGCCATGGAAGGCTGGGTAAAGGGATGCTGACTACGAAATCATAGTCATCAGCCATTTATTAAATGGCTCCATTGGTACAAGGTCTACTTCACAAGCATGAGGACCCGAGTTTGGACCCCTTGGCTGTGGTGGCATGCACCTGTAACCTCATGAGAGGGAGATGGAGACAGGAGGATCCAGGAGTCTACTATTGGTTTAGCCTAGCTAAACCAATAAACTCCAGAACCAGTGAAAGCTGTGGTCCCCCACAAAATGAGAAGAGAGATTGAGGACGGTGCCTGGCATCCACCTCTGGCAACCCCATGTACACATACATCTGAGCACACGATGCACAGCCTCATATAAACACTCACATACACAGAGATCCCTACTCCATGAAAGAGAAAATCAATTTAGCATGTCATGATTGAAGCAAATTTAACACAAATAAGATAGGTTTCTCTCTCTAGGTACTCAGTCAAATACAGAAAATAAAAACTTACATAACTCTAAGATGTAACATGGGGTTGTTTTGAAGGAAGGAAAGAAAGACAAGAGGTAGGCTTCCAGGAAAAGTAGAAGCAGGTAAAAATAAGAATGATTCTAAAGCTTTAAGTCCAGATTTTCATAGTTGTCATGACATGAACAGAGTAAGAAAAAAATCACACTGCAGAAATTATAGGATCATTTAAAGTCATATGACTATAGTATGAGTGAATGGCCAAAGATCCTCAGCATGGCTGTTCTGGAGGCAGAACTGCCTCTGCAGCTCATAAAAAGCGTTAATTCCTAAGTTCCAGTCTACAGCTACTGCATCAGAATCTCTAGGAGTGATTAGATATAGATGATAGATAGATGATAGATAGATAGATAGATAGATAGATGATACATAGGGGATAAATATATGATATAAATACACACAGGATAGATATAGATAAATCAATGACAGATAGATAGATAGATAGATAGATAGATAGATAGATAGATAGATGAAAGATGTTAAATAGATAGATGATAGATGATGTTAGATAGATGATAGATGATAGATGGTGATACAGATAATAGATAGATAAATAGATAGATAATAGATGATAGAAGATTGATGATTAGATGATAAATAATAAATAAATAAATAATACATAAAAAATATACATACATTTATATGATGTGTGTGAATGTATGTGCGCATGTCTGTAGGTTTCCTAGTGGATTCTGACACAGTCAGCCTATGGAGCACTCTAAGAACCACTGCTATTGGCAGGTGAAAGCACAGGTCTGAGAAGAGGAGAGGTCATTGTGAGAGAAGCTGTCATTCTTCTCATTACTAAGCAAATGATGAGCTTAGTTCCCTAAGGACTGTAGCCTCAAGAGTGGAAGAAAACCCAGATGATTCACAGCTTCACAGGGGAAGAGTGATGTTGACATTCAGGGTGAAAAAGAAGGCACAATCAGGCATTTCAAAGCAGACTAAAAATAGTTCGAAGGAGAAAAAATAATGAGCTGCATCAACTCAATAATGGAGACAGGTAACCATCCTGCATAACAAAACGGAGCTGTTTCCCAGGCACAACCACACCCAGCGAATATTTTCAATAGTTTTGCATTTTGCAACTTAGCTGTGTAATATAGTGGAGTAATTATTCATCTCTTTCTCCAAATATTTTTGAAAAAGAGAGTTGCTGTCTTAAAATAATGAACACAGAACTGAATGTGCGGAACAGATGCAGAACCCAGGATGACAGGTCTTGCCAATTAACTCAGTTCTCATTAAAGACAACCAGCTCATGAAGCTCACACATCATTGTGCTCTGCTTTAAAATGTATAATTAATAGGAAGGAAAATGTTTTATTTAAATAAAATAATTTGTTAATGAAGTGCTTGGTCTGTGACCTACTTGGGAAAATGTAGTCTTAACTTTTACTACTGATAGGCCTAATTCTTCAGTTGTGTTTGAACACCCAAGTAGCATCTACTATTTTCCAAGCACTTCTGAGAACATGGTGAGTTTTAACTCAATGCTCTTAGCTTACAGAGGTAGATAATACTTAGGCCATATAGGAAACTGAGGCACACTGAGGCTAAGGGGCCCACCAGAGTGATGTTATCAGAAAGAATTCAACCTCTTGTGGAACTGCATGACTTATCTTTGTACTTCATGCACAGGCAAAGTAGTTTCCTACAGAATATGATATTTTTAACTAATTTTGGTTATACTTTGTGTTGATCTGAAAATGGATAACAGAAGCTAGTGTGTGATAGATCACCATTATGCCTAGTGAGCATACTGAAGTAGGTGTATCGGTGTATTACTCAGGGTTCTCTAAAGAAACAGAAGCAACAGGACAAATATATAGCTATATACAATTTATTGATTTGCTCACATGACAGAGCTCAAGGAGTCCAACAGTAGCCGTGCCACACTGGAGAGGCTGAGAATCCAGGGAACTGCTCAGTTCGCAAGGCTGGTGTCTCAGTAGTCCCAATCTGGTGCTGAAGGCCCGATGGATTCCAGGAGATCTGCTGTTCTCAGTACACGCTGGGATCCATAGGGTTGATCACAGCAAGACAAACTCACCAGTGAGAGAGAGGCAAGCTGCAGGAAAAAAGGGACCAGATCCCTCTGGCATGGTCTTTAATACTGCCTGCCAGCAGAAGGTAATGCCCACATTTGGGGTGGGCCATCCAGGTTGAGGTAGTCCAATCCAAAGATCCTTTTTCTTTTATTTGTTCCTTAGTCCATTCAAGTTGACACCCAGGATTAACCATCACATCACACCTTGTCAACTTGACACCCAAAAAAGAGCCTCTCCTTGTTATGCTTAAATGTCAATTGTGAACAATGGCAAGGTCATAATTCCACCTAACATGTTATAAGTGTCTCATGTGAAATAGCAAAGCATTACATCTCAGAGTAGATGGTAATGTCCTTAAGGAACACTTAGTCCTTCAGTATCTAATAACCTAAATATGACAACACTTAACACTTATCTCAGTTGCACATTCAAAAGGGAACAACACAAGTATCTGCTTAATATATGTATATATATGAACAAGCACATTCTTAACCAAATAGGACAAAAGTTAATATCTATTATAATCCACATTTCTGCAACTGGTCCCATTGCCTCAGCTGATATTTATGACTACTTCTTCTACTACCCATTCTTTATTTCCTCCACCATTCCCTTCATCCTTGAAGGGTCTGGGCCATTTATAGTCCTGTATGGTTTAGGTTGTTGGACTTTCCCATTTACCTTAATCATAGGACATGGTAGCACCAGAAGGTGCGTTACAGCATCTCCTGCCTTCTGGACATAATCTTCCTTGCCCCCATTGTGGAGAAAACGTCCAATTTCCTCCTGGTAGTCTGAATCAATCACTCCTCTTACTACTGTTATTCCTTCCTTAGCCTGTTGACTTAAGGGCAGTAGAAGCCCGAAGTGGCCAGGGGGACGTCTTAGCTTCCAGTTCAATGGAATGTGTGCTGTATCACCTGGCAAAAGCACTACCCCCTTTGGAGCCAAAAACATCTAGACCAGCAGAACACAAGGTCGTGGGTACAGGAAGCAAAACTTTTCCTACTGGGCCACTAGGGTTGATATTGAGTGGAATCACTCCCACTTCCACCCCTTGAATTCTGGCTATAAGAGAAACAATACCATATAGTGAGCGCTGATTCAAAGCATATACTGCCTGCTGGAGAACCTTGCCCCCAGCCCTCCAGGGTATTGCTACTAATTGGTGCTGTAACTGTGCTTCAAGAGGCCATTCCATCATTCTATCCATCCAAGCTGATTCTGGGTGGTGGAGAACATAGTAAGACCAGTGGATACCATCACCATGGGCCCACTGTCGCACTTCTTTGGCTGTGGAATGAGTTCCTTGGTCAGAAGCAATGCTGTGAGGAATACCGTGATTGTGGATAAGGCATTCTGTAATTCTCTGGATTGTAGTTTTGGCAGAAGCATTACTTGCAGGAAAGGCAAATCCATAACCAGAATTAAGTATATATCCTGTAAGGACAAAACGCTGCTCCCTTCATGATAGAAGTGGTCCAATGTAGTCAAACCTGCCACCAGGTTGCTGGCTGTTCACCCCAGGGAATAGTACCATATTGGGGGCTCAATGTTGGCTTCTGCTGTTGGCAAATCTGGCACTCGGCAACAGCTGTAGCCAGATTAGCCTTGGTAAGTGGAAGTCCCATGCTGTCTAGCCCAATCATAACCTCCATCTCTGCCATGACCACTTTGTTCATGGCCCCACTTTGTTCATTGAGCAACAACAGGGATGCTGGAGAAAGAGTTGACTATCCACAGAATGAGTCATCCAATCTACTTGATTATTAAAACTCATCCTCTGCCGAGTTCAACTTTTGATGAGCATTACATGAGACACAAAGTCTCTTCACCTAATTTGACCAATCAGAGAGCTCTATCCACATACTTCTTCCCCAAATGTCTTTCTCACCAATTTTCCAGTCATGCTCCTTCCAAGTCCCTGACCATCCAGCCAAACCATTGGCTACAGCCCATGAATCAGTATATAATCGAACCTCTGGCCATTTCTCCTTCCAGGCAAAATGCACAACCATGTGCACTGCCCAAAGTTCTGCCCACTGTGAAGACTTTCCTTCACCAGTGTCCTTTAGGGTTGTTTCAGAAATAGGCTGTAATGCTGCAGCTATCCACCTCTGGGTGGTGCCTGCATAGCGTGCAGAACCATCAGTAAACCAGGAAACATCATTATTTTCCTTATTTTTCCACAATTTCTCAAATGTTTTATATATAGAGTCGCTAAATTCCTTGCTTCTCACAAGAGGCGAGTTAGGTGAGTCAAATGGGTCTATCTTCATAATTACATAAATTGTCTGCACCAAGGATTATCATTCCTCTTCATGCAACCAGGAAAGCCTTCAGTAACTCTAGCCTTCATTGGGTTGGAGAGCTGGCTCCAGAGACTATCAAGGCCACTAAAGAAATTCCTTTCAATTCTGTTTCTCTAGAACCACTCCTGGTACCAAAATCTGTATTAGTCAGGGTTCTCTAAAGAAACAGAAGCAACAGGATAAATATATAGCTATATACAATTTATTGATTTGCTCATATGACAGAGCTCAAGGAGTCCAACAGTAGCCGCGCCACACTAGAGAGGCTGAGAATCCAGGGAACTGCTCAGTCTGCAAGGCTGGATGTCTCAGTAGTCCCAATCTGGTGCTGAAGGCCCAATGGATTCCAGTAGATCTGCCAGTCTCAGTACATGCTGGGATCCATAGGGTTGATCAAAGCAGCAAGACAAACTCACCAATGAGAGAGAGGCAAGCTGCAGGGAAAAAGGGACCAGATCCCTCTGGCATGGCCTTTAATACTGCCTGCCAGCAGAAGTTAATGCCCACATTTGGGGTGGGCCATCCAGGTTGAGGTAGTCCAATCTGAAGATCCTTTTTCTCTTATTTGTTCCTTAGTCCAGTCAAGTTGACACCCAGGATTAACCATCACAATCGGGAAGAGGAACTGGATAAATAATGAACATTATCCACATGTGTGATGTATCTTCTAGAATGGCTTCACCCAGAAATAAACCCTGAAACAAAAGTGCTCTGTTTAGAGGTTACCCCAAGAAGCAGTGGAAGGGAGAGAGATGTGTCAGGTGGGGAAGGGAAAGAAACACGGAGTGCATGCCTGAACCTGCTCTTCACATGAGAGGAAGACGCAGTATTTGCTTCACGGTGTGGGCAAATGAGGCACATTCTTTGTCTCTGAATATTCTCTTCGGCTCCTCTGTCCACAGGGGGAACATGCACCATGAGGCTGGCCACTCCCAGGGTGCTGAAGCGACTCAAAAAGAGTCAGCCAGAGCTTTCCTGGGGCTGAGCAGTGACTTCTCCCCACTGGTGGCTTTGCTCACACCGCAGGAGGGCAGAAGAAAGGTCTGAGCAGCCGGCCAGCCAGCAGCTGCTTTGATGGATTCACAGGAAAAGGCCCCCAAGTACCATACCAGGAACACTCAGCCAAGAAGCACGGATCCCGGGCTCTGACGCCCCTGTTAGAGCACTCAAGCCCATGTTGTTGCCAAAAGTTCAGACCAAGTCTCATGCTGCTAAGGCCTGTGAGTGCAGTGACTCCCTAAAGGAGCCCAGTGAGTGTGTGTGAGAGTGTGTGTGAGTGTGTGTGTGTGTGTGTGTGAACATACTAACATAATGATCTGCACACAGCTAAGACCCCAATCTTAGCTTAAGAACTATTGGCAGCTGTTTAATGATGGGTAAGGAAAAGCTGATTTTCTGTAAGGGAGGGACTCTAGACAGGCTGACTAGATCTCAGTGGATGAACTGGGGGATGTCTGAGTACAGTAACTTAACTGCATAGGCCTTAACGCAAGTGACAGAATGCATAAATTCCGGGTTGGGTGGGGCAAGTGGGCGCTATGGGAGGGTGCCACTGGGGAAGGGGGTTTAAGATGTTCTGTATGGAATACACAAAAGTTCAATTAAAATTTACCAAAAAAAAAAAATGTGGAGTGCTCAGCTACAGAAGAGGTGTCCATCAACCATCCTCCCTGCAGCTCAGAGTGTTGGAGAGTGGAAGAATTTCAGAGCCAGGAGCAGCACTGTGAAGTGCTGACACTAGACATGATCTGCATGCTGTACACACATGCACTCGCAGGAACTGTGCTGACCCACACAAGATCTGCATGAGCAGATCAAATTCTAGCATGGTCATGGGAGAGGCTCCTGAGACCCTACATCCTAGCTGAGAGACGCTGGTGACTAGTGGCTGCTGGGAGAGAGTCATATTTATTTGGGAGTGTAGATACTGGCCATGTGCCCAAAAGAAGACATCATGACCATGCACACATGGGCAGCACTAATTGGATCTGGTAGGTTAAAATGAATGAATGAATAAATAATAAATAAATAAATAAATAAATAAATAAATAAATAAATAGGGAGGACATAAAATTGAAAGTTGTTATGTTATGGGGGTCCTGGTGGGAGTTGTAGCAAAGAGTGAGGGAGGCATGTGATCAAGATGTGCTGTATACATGTATGAAATTCTCAAAAAAGCCAGGTGTGGTGGTGTGTGCCTTTAGTCCCAGCACATGGGAGGCAGAGACAGGCAGATCTCTGTGAGTTCAAGGTCAGCAAAATCTACATAGTGAGTTCTAGGCTAGCTTGGGCTACAGGGAGACCCTGTCTCAAATATACCTCCCCCCAAAAGAAACTCTCAAAAAATAATTAAAACATATAAATATTTATAATTTTAAAAAATTCTTGCAAATCTGGACATCACAAGAATTCACTGTCATACCTCTGTCCAGATGAACTGAATCCTGTGTTTAATAAAGGTCATTTATTACAGTGTATGAGTTGAGTTCTGAAGAGGAGTTATTGAGCATATTTTAACCACTTCAGTAAGCAATTCATTTAATTTAAAATAAAATACGCACATATTGTGGCCTGGGAAGATGAGAATTGAATCCTTATGTTTGCAAGAAGACGACCATACTGCACACATCAATAAAGTAAGATAGAAGCTGAGCAAGTGTTTCTTGTTATACAGGCACACACATGTACATACACACACACATACACACACACAAAGTCATATTTTATCTCAGATGATAATACTTGTATAAGTTTAATACATGTATATGATGTATTTTGACTATATCTATCAGCACTCTTTCCAACTCTGCCCAGAAGCCTCCCACATCCAAGTCTTCCCACTCTCATGTTGTATGTGTGTACATATATATATACATATACATATACATATATACATATACATATACATATATGCATATATATCCCACAATGAAATAAAATGTGAAAAGCTACAAGTCACCTCAGCTTCACACTCTGCCCTTCACTCACACAGCCCAAGTTCACCTCCCACTCCCTGCTAGTCCTCATTTTACCCAGTAATGCCCTTCTAGTAAGTGTCTATCTTCCAAAGGGACCCTGGAATACAGTCTGTGATTAGATGTTGTGAAGGCTCACAGAAGGTGTCAACATCCCCCAAGATGACAAGTGAATCTAACCATGTTTACTTTCATGCAATTTTTATATTTATCTTTATGTGTATGAGAGTTTTGTTTGTATGTATGTCATGTAATACCCAGAGGCCAGAAAAGGGCATTGGATCCCCTGGAACTAGAATTACAGATAGTTGATATCTACCATGTAGGTACTGGGGTAGAACCCAGGGCCTCTGGAAGAGCAGCTTGCAGAAGCTTGAGAAAGAAGACTTTGCTGTTTTCTTAGCTGATCCTTCTTCCTTCCTTCCTTCTTCCTTCCTTCCTTCCCTCTTGACAGGATCTCATGCTGTAGCTCAAGCTTGCTTTAAACTCTCTATGTAGCCCAGGCTGGTCTCAACTCACAGAAATCCTCCTGCCTCTGCCTGCTGGGATTACAGTCATGCCCATCCAGATTTGGCTAATCATTTCTTCCCAATCTTCCCAAGCCTGGCTTCTCTCCAAGACCAGAGACAAGCCTGTCATCCAGAGCTCTGGCCCTTTGGCAGCATCTGTGGCTGAGGTCAACCCCTGCCACTCCATAGCCTAGGGCCACCCTGATCCCACGGTCCTCCAGTCCTCCAGGAGTCTCTGTGCCTTGAAGAAGCTAACTTTCTCATGTCAAGAGAGGATGGGCCATGCTCCCACCATACTGATTTTCCATAGTCATGGGAATCTTCTCTTCATCTCCAAAGTTAGTGGAGCCACAACAGTGGACTTTCTTAGAGCATGCACTGCATGTGAAGTGATTCACAGCTCTACCTAAGAAGAGTTTGAGCATTTTAAAATGATAGGTTAAAAATAAAAGTAAATCTTGGCCCTTGCAGCTGGTCGGGGTTGGGTTTGGAGCCTCTGACTTTGTTGGAACCCGGAAGTCACTCAGGCAGGTAGATTTAGGGGCTAGAGTGTCTCCTGGGCTGCTCCGGGGGTCGCAGCTCTGTGCCCTTTTGTGAGCGGGGGCGCCTAGGCCTGCCCTTGCAGCCATTCAGGGTTGGGTTTGGTGCCTCTGACTTTGTTGGAACCTGGAAGTCACTCAGGCAGGTACCAGGGCACGGGCTAGGTGAGACATACACCCCCCTGCCCCGGCCGCCAAAAGGAATTGGTGAGAAAGTATCCAAGTGGCCTATTTTTTTTGGAGAACCTTCAGAACAGGAAGAGAAGAGTGACTTAGGCGTCCAATATCCAATATATAGACAAAATTAAAAGCCTGAAACCTAGACAAGTCAATACTCCATAAGCAAGGAGGAGGAAAGGAAAGAAAAAAGAAAAAAAAAGAAAGCATCGGAAAGAGGCAAGCAAAACCATCTGCTAACATAGTGAAAAGACATTTGTGATTTGAATCACAAAAGGGAAACCCACATGCCAGGGACATGACGAAGGGACAACATGGGAAAGGCACAGGATAATCCCGCACCAGGCTCTACCAAACCTATAGGAGATAGCTACAATGGGATCCCCTTGGAGGTGACCCAAGGAACAGATCTTAGAGGAATAATTGCAGACCTATGCAGAAAAATTAAAGAAAATAAAGAAGATTTCAGAGAACTAAAGAGAAAGAATGAAAAACTCAAAAAGGACCTAGAGGGATACAATGACAAACATTGGAAAGAACTAAAGGAACAGATTGACAAACTCCAGAAAGAACTAGAGGGAGAAAAAAACAAACTCCAAAAGGAAGTAGAAACACTGAAAAAGGAAGCCAACCAATGAAGTAAGGAGGACAAAGAAGAGATTGAGAAGCACCAAGAAGAGATTGAGAAGCTCAAAAAGGAAATGGAAATACTAAAGAAAACACGATGAAAC